>OU015462.1:31570035-31575035 GCA_907164805.1 Brachyptera putata
TTAAGAGAGTACCACCCCTGTAATTATATGCGTTCTATCACATTGTAAATTCAGTAAGCTCTTTGTGATACGATCAATTCCAAATACTTTCTTATCGATATTAAATCTTGGACTAAACGTATACGAAGTTCATCACAATGATGCTTACAGACAAAAATGATTTCATGATGTGACTTGTCTACTTTTATACTTCAAATTTACCTGGAACAATTACGTGAGATATTAGTTCAAATAGATTAGTGATGTCTATCAAAAATGGAGGAATGTAACTCCTTATTGGGTGCACACAATTACTTGAGTATCTATACTACGTAATTGTGTTAGTATACGTTATCCAATTGTGACTTCTTATGATGAACATCTTGTAAAAACAATTGACTATATCTTCCTGTTCTTGAGCCCCGGTCTTTGGGCAGAACTGAATGGTAAGAAATCTAATAATATTCGAGGTCGTCACAGTTTTCAATTAAATTTAACTTACTTGAGGAGTTCTTGGTGATGTATAATATTACACTTCATCAGTCGATCCATTTCCTCCTGAACTTCAGAGGAGATACTTTCATCTTGTTGTTGTTGTTGTAACTTCCGTAACGTTTTTTTCTTGAGCTTTAGAACTTGACGATGTTCAAGCTGTTTTTCTAACTTTTCCGTTTTATCAATTGTGACTGATGAGTAGTGAGCAGCCATCAAACACGCATGCCAAAACTTGAAATACCACTTTTTTTTCTGTAAAGGTTTCGGCGGTTTTATTTTCCGTAGGAACTTTCGAGTACCTTTTTGTGGTTTTATGTAAATAGCCTCGGATAAATCCCCCGAAAGTGCATCGATGAATTTATCCTCATTCAAATACTTATCTTTCATCATGACATTCTTGATCGCAATCTCTCTTATATTTTCAAACTTATATCGAAGTAGTTTGAATTGAGTCAATGTGTGCATGAAAACTACAAAAACGAATACATCACACCCCGCTAGGAAGTTGAAACCCCAAATGACATTATAAGTTTGGTTTGCCATAATGATTTCATAGTATGGATATGCTGATATGTTGATATGCGAGTACCAGCCCCTGTAAATATATACGCTCTTTTGCACTATAAGTTCTGTTAAACACAGATATAGGCCTATAACAGTCAATCAGTTACAAATACTTTCAGTATTAAATCATGGATTTGATGTACATTTTCATGAGATATATCATCCCAATTATGCTCACAGACAAAAATTATTCCATGTGTTCTTACAAAGATTGAGGATATGTGAAACTGCCTCTCAATTGTTTGCTTTTAATTTAAACGATTATCAATTTTGGAAAGACTGGATACTATTGCGTGGAAAAAATTTATTTCAAAAATATACCCATGACCTATTTTTCATGTTTGACTAATTCTAATCAATGAAGGGGGATTTTTGCTGACGTTGCTTAACTCCACCAGAAACGGGAATATTTGGGAGAAGTTCTCTGATTTGCTGGGAAACTGTTTGTTATTTTTCTATAACGTGAAACGATCAAGAGACTTCGTATAAAGTTTTGAAGTTCATATCCCTGAGGCTTTTACTCTCGGTTTTACCACTCGACTGCCGGAAACTAGGAAAGCAATTTCTTCAACTGTCGTCAGTCATCTCTTCATTTTTCGACCAGAATGAGGGATTTTTTTCACTAATATAGTTTCAATAAAGTTCATAATATAATATAGTTATATAATATAGTTTCATATAAAGTTCCGAAACACGGTATTTTTTTGGTAAGTTTGATCTTTAGTGAGAAAAGGACGGTAGAGTAGAATTGATTTATTTTCCATCGATGAAGAAAACTTACATACGACCTGACGGAAATAGGCACAAAATATTTAAAATCACACAAAGTCCAATTCGTTATGATACAATGGTTTCAAGGGACGTTGATTGGATGGAAACTTAGTTCTGAGGGAGAAAGACAAATTACAATTCAAAACAAAAAACTTCGGCACTTACCTGTAGAAGGTTATCCTTGGAGGGAAATATCCCAGATGTACTGCCATGTAGTAACCAAACATACAAACCGCAATCATGAACGTTACAGCAAATGGTAGTAACTTGGTTATATTGTTACACATACAATGAGTTTTATATGCAAGATTGCGTTGATGTTCATCAGTAAGCTTTTTTGGTTTATTCATCACCTCCAAAATTGAAATAAGCTTCTGGTAGCGCTCATTATTACGGAGAAATGTAGCCAAGTTGATAGAAATCAAACAGCATGTCAAAATCAAGCAGAGGTTTTCACATAAGTAGATTATATTGGTGTAATTGAGTATCACGTCAGACACTTGAACGATGAGTGTGATTAGAATCACGTAGATCAGACTGATGCGAGGAAAGAGATATCTCCAGTAAAAAAATAAATTGCGAGTTTTCGATTCGGCGGGCCATAATCCTGAAACAAGGATGGTAGGCCTGAAACTTGGATTTATATTATATGAAAGATGTTTAATATACTGTAAGATAATTTTGGGGTATGAATGAGCAGAAATGATGTTATGATCAAACTTTCGTTTCCAACTAACTGACTTGCTTACTGAGTCAGAGAGGAGGCAGTTATGTAAGTATTATATTATATTATATTAAGTTATATTTAATACCTCGAATGCAACCAACGTGAGAAGTGCATGTATTTGAAACACACATAAATTCAAAAATATTCATAATAGTAAAATAATATACACTGCCATGATACATTTGTCAGAATGAAATAAAAATTATCTCTGCACTGGAAATGATATGAAATGATATGATGTACATATTCTGTTGTTTGCTTATATCATTCAGATGCCTTTTAAAACTCATACGTAGTTCGAAATATACATAATATGGACTTATCTTCATGGCTGAAATTAAATGTAATTTTTGTGTGATTTGATTATTATAGCTCCACCATTTTGATCACACCTAGAATCTTTTTTCATTACATCCTGGAAAAAATAGTTCTTGTTATTTTGTCGTGAATTGTGAGAAATCTTGACTTCGCATATATAGTCAGTTCAAGTCCTACTATAGAATCAAAATCCTGAACATTCATGTTCTTCTTCTTTTAATTAAAATGATTTAAAATAATCCGGGCGCACCTACCATGATTATTATTATTATTAGACTTCATTTATTTTTGTGTACAGTGGGTTACATGACATAAAATCAAATTTGCATTACAGTTTAACAACGAGACAATCATTTTAAAACAAAGTGACCGTTGGGCGTGGGTTCGAGTTCCGCATAAGGCATGGGTTTTTGTAAACGTCCTTTCACCTACCATCACTTCATTGTTGCATTATCACCCGCTCATTCATACCCCCGTATAACCTAGCTGCTGGTGGGGTCGCTAAGCACCAATAATATATATATTTATATATATATATATATATATATATATATATATATATATATATATATATATATATATATATATATATATGTATATATATGATGGTGAAATACAAGAGAATAGAGAAAGCATTAAAACCATTCGGGATTGTTTTCAAGAGACACGCTAAATAACAACTAGGAATAGTCTCATCAAAAAAATTCTGTGAAAAATAATCTGTGAATTCTGGTCCTTCAATTTTGTTGGCAATTCCATAGCCTTTTTGTTCAAAGGTGACAACTGATTCGGGCAGCGTTTCGAATTAAAGTAAAATGGACGTATCAATATTTTTTACGAATATGTTGATTATTAATTACAGCACCAATTAGCGTTGGCCACCAAGAGTGATAACAAGTATATCGGTTATAATTATCGATTAATTCCAAAACTGGCTTGGACAACCAAAATTAGATCGATTTGAAGATTCTGACTTTCTCGTTTGCCTTGCAATAATTAGCAACTTTCCCAATTTTATCTATCACAGCCAATCGTCATTATGAACCCGATTGTCATTATGCACAACGTTACGAATACAACCCCCATAAATTCCAATATGGCTTCCTATAGTCAAGTTTTTACTGTTGCATAAAGTCTGCTTTAGCTGGTTGTACAGCTTTTATGCATTGCTTGACTAAACGCGCTATGTGTGTATGAAACGTATCATTTTATTCATCCTTCCAATAAAAAAAATCTGGATGAAAAAACAAGTGCGAATTTCTAATTAAGCTATATAATGGAAAATATGTGGAAAAATACAGCACATATTTTTGTAATGTATCATGGAAAACACACGGGCAAGATTTTTTCAATTGGTTTTGTGTGAAATAGGGTATCGAGAGTATACTCTAAAAAACGTTCACTCGCATGATGTGTTTTCAAGACGAGTCCCTTTGATTAATGATCTATAACTTGAGAAACTAGGAGTGAGAAATAATGATTGCAGCATATTCTGTTTCAATTGTATCATACTTACCATTACATAAGCTGATGATAAGCAGGATAGAAATATTGACAAAACGATGACAATACCTCATCTCTTATATTTTGATAGTTCAAACTATTCTATACTCTACATCAAACAGTATATATATATATATATATATATATATATATATATATATATATATATATATATATATATATATATATATATATATATATATATATATATATATATATATATATAAATACTGAGATCATTCGTCTTCATAACTCTCTAATACACATTAATAAGTTTCAAGTGAGTGGAGGATGAAGAACAAAACTTACCCAAGAAAAGTAATATTTTCTTGTTGATTCCCATAAAATCTTCAATGGATACGCAATCATCATGTTGCTCAGAAGGTACCATTTTATAACGTATCAAAATATCGTATTCTATTGTCCTCTCTCCCTCTGAATTTGTCATACAATGTGAACACCTTCCCTTCCAAACGCAGATGACCATATGATTCATAAAGTACTATGTATGACATTAGGAAATATATTGATTCTTTCGATACATACTTTTAGCGCAGTTATAAAGACAAATATAAAATACGAAAATAAATAATGATCTTGTGTAAAGTGAACTTCTTCGCATATAAGAATGAACCCAGCAACA